>OX243832.2:31886457-31893957 GCA_945859575.2 Herminia tarsipennalis
CTTTCAATAGAGGGTCCAGTAGCAGATTCCAGAACACCGGACCCCCCACCGACCCCTGAACACATCCCTTATCAGTCTCCTTGGCGTATTCTCCTCCAGCATACCTCACTCGTACCTTACGATTGGTCAGGTAACTATCTACCAATCTCCTGAGGTTCATCGGGCAACCGGTGTTGGCAAGTTGACACCTCATGGCCGGCCACCATGCGTTGTCAAAGGCACCCTCTATGTCCAGTGATACCAGCACGATAAGTTCTTTTTTAATTAGTCTGTCATTAATGTTGTTTATTAGGACATAGAGGGCGTCCTCGGCACCACGTTGAGGTGTAAATCCGTACTGTCTCTTGCTTGAGCCCGGCAAGGTGTACCACGTTACTCTTTTCATCATGATCTTTTCTAGTATCTTTCCAAGTACCGGCAGAAGCCCAATTGGCCGGTACGATTTGGGATGCGTATAGTCATCCTTGCCGGGTTTCCGCAGTGCCACCACTACCGCTTCCTTCCACGGGGCCGGAAAGCATGCCAGTGTTAGGCATTTGTTTATCAGCGACAGGAAGAGTTGTGGGTTGAGACCGATCGCTTGCTTGCATATGTCGGCAGTAAAGCCGTCCGCGCCTGGCGCTTTCTTGGGATTGAAGCTATTTACTGACCACATTAACTCATCCATCGTAAACGGGGGATCATTTGGTTCACCAGATGCCCACCGGTTTATCGTCCTGGCTTTTTCCCTGGTCGCGATGTGGTCAGTATTATCCCTATCTTCATCATCTGCTGGAAAGAAGGTGTTTGCCAACAGTTCCGCTGATTCCGCTCCGACAAGCTCTCTGCCATTTGCAACCAAGGTGCATTCTTCTTCCCTCTTTGATGTTCGGCCTATTACTCTATATATCCCTTCCCACATATTTTCTCTATCCTGTCGCTCACAAAACTTCTTCCAACTGTTTGTTTGTGCCCGTTGTACCTCCTGCTGATAACGTTCTTTTTGTTCCAGGTACTGTTTTACGACGTTCTCGCGTCTTATCTGTGCTGCGCAAGATATTCGTCTTTTCATCCTCATTAATTTTTTCCTTTCTTGTGTTAGGTTCTCATTCCACCACGCGTATCCCATTCGACCCTTGTTGTTTTTTGCCGGTATAGTTTCCCTACTTGTCTTTGTCAGTCCGTCTGTAAATTTGGCAATTGATTCCTCTAAACTTCCAACACAATTTATCCCTTCTATTTCCATCTCTGTTAATCCACTTTCCGTCCAAGCTTGGACCAGTTTCTCACGAAACTGGTTCCAGTTGGCCTTTTTCGTATTATACATTCTTGTCGTACTCTTAACATCTGACCCTCCCTCTTTTCCTATACAAAGATCGAACAGGATCACATTGTGGTCTGAGGTTGTCGTTTCTCGAGAGATCCTCCAATTCCTTATCTTGCACAGCATGTCTGTCGAGCACGTAGTGATGTCCACACAGCTAGAGTAGAGTCTACCGCCCCTTACGGTTTCAAAAGTTGGGGTGTTACCCTGATTCAGGATATGAAGTCCCAGGTCGTCCAAGAAGCCCGTCATTACTTCCCCTCTCGCATCCTCTCTCCTGCTTCCCCACCATGTACTCCACGCATTCACATCTCCTCCCAATATTATGTTCCTAGTTTTAAGTCCCTCCATTACCATCTTTATTCGGCCCAGGTACGGTTCAATGGGTTTGTCTCCTTCCAGATATACAGAGATCACTCCTATCTCCCATGTTTTTGTCCTTATCTTTACCGCTGCTATGTTTTGGGTTGTTAGCGTCGGACATATGGTGACATCGAGGCTAGGATCAAAGATTATGATTGCAGCTTTATTTGGCGATTCTTTCGTTGCGGCGTGTTGGATTACTCTGGCGCCTGTGCAGTTCCCTAACCTCCCAGTAGCTCCCACGTATGGTTCCTGCACTAACGCCATTGCAACCTTTCCTTCCACTGCTGTGACGATGAGCTCTTGTGTCGCCAGTTTGCTCCTCTGTAAATTAGCCTGGAGTATCCGACGGCTTTCCCCTGGGACAACCTTAGCAGTACGCTACTGAGGCCCGCGCCAGTCCATCCCATCTCTCACGAACTGGACATTCCTTGGCGAAGGCATTGTGCTTGGTGTTGTGCAACTTCGCATGTCTACAGTTGCAGCATGAGGGTTCTGCACCGGCGAGCCATTCAGCGCACGCGCTTTTCAGGTGCGGACCCCCACAGTGGCTACACAGATCCGCTGTTTCCTTGCAGAATCGCCTGCCATGGCCATACCCTAGGCATCTGGTGCACTGGACTAGGGGCGTCTGGTCTTCCACTGTTACCCTTTGCAGGTCGATTCGGAGTTTCTTTATATCGACCGCCCTCCGCCAGATGGCAGGCGAGACGCTAAGAACTATATGGCCATTGTGGGGGTTTCGCGCTCGTCTGCGGTATTTTATTGACAAGCGATTTTCTTCTTCGTCGAGGCCATGAAAGACCTCCCGGTTCTGATTCCTGAGAGCTTTCAGAACTTCCTCATCAGTGTGCACACACAGCACGTCTCTCAGGATCAGAAACGGGTCTTTGTTTTTCATTTCCTCGACGACGAGGTTCTCTCCAGCTTTTTGAAGGCGCTCCACTATTTTCCTTCTTTCGTCCTCTGTTCTACATCCCATAATTATTTTTCTATCTTTTGCTTTCCGCACCCTGTCCACTTTTATCCAGCCCTCCTTGGCATCCACTGTTTTCCTTACTTTTTCGAGTATTTCCTCTCCAGTCTCCTCTTCCACCGTCGAGGACACAACTACCGAATGCAGCGCGGTACGTTCCGCATCAGGGCTATGGGTTTTGTTAGTCGCCACTGCATTCGCATAGGTGTTTAGTGGTTGCTTTTTGAGCAAAACGTTTAAAATTACTGTTTCCTCCTTACATTCTCTTAGTAATCTAGCATGTTCTTTGAGCATGTCCTGTAAGTCTCTTTTTTCCTTTTCCCATTCCTTTTCGGTTTCCTCTTTTCCAAGTTTATTCTCCTTTTCTTTTGCGGTTTCAGAATCTGGCTTTTTATTTCCTTCTTTGGCCTTGTACACCTTTCCGTCCTCGGAGTCCTTCACCAGCTGGTACAACCGGCTTATCACTTCCATGACAGCTTCTTTGATTTCACCCTTTATGTTTCGTGAATTATTTAGATGGAGTTTGCCCTTGGCTGCCAAGGCTTTCGCCTCAAGGGCTCTACTTATATGTGTTGGCTTGGGTGATGTTGAGATAGTCAGTTGTACCGCTGGTTTGACTAACGTAGACGAATTTTCCTTTTTTGTTTTTTCAGGGACCTTTGGCGCTGGCGCTACGGCAGTAGGCTTTGACGCGTTGGATGAAGAAGGCTCAAGTCTGGCTTCAATTTCGCCGATACTACGACGAACCTGAGTTACGGATGCGGATGCGGATGCGGATGGATTGCCGGCGTCAGTGGTAAGTGTTTTACTTGTTTTTAACGGGCTTTTCTCCTTTTGTAGGTACTTATCATTATTTGGTGTCCTGTGGCCAAACATCTTACTAACTAGTTTTCCAAATCAAAATAATATAATTAAATAATAGAAGGTGTTAATTGCAATAACCAATAAGTTATTGTACGTATATAGGCCCAATAAGGCAGTGTATAAGCCCAATAAGGCAGTATATATAACAAACACAAAAACAAAACAAAGATTTTAATCGCTTGAGAACAAGCGGTATTTGTCGTCCTTCTCTTTGTCAGGTCCGCGGAGCGGAGTCAAAATAATGTAACGTTAAATCCTGATATGCGTTGTTACGTTTAAACCAGTCGACGTAAGTAAAAAAATATTAAAAAATAAATAAAAATAAAAATAATTAATTGTTACCAAAATGTGTGGCTAAACCGAACCGTGTTGATATACCCAAGCGAAAACAGGGTGGGTGGGAGGGCGATTTTTTGATTTCCAGGTGGCGGAGGAAGACAAACGAGGTGTCCAGAGATGCGTCTCGCCGAGTGCTACAGGATGACGTTTAGAACGGGATCAGTGTTGGTAGAAAAAATTAAAAAAATCTTCAAAAAACCGAAAAAATCCCTCTTTTTTGAAGGTTTTTCCACTATTTTCCGGGGAAAACGTCAATTATAAGCGACCAGGGATCAAGGGTAGGTAGTTGACACGACAAGGTACCTCTTACGAAACAAAAAATTCACCCTGGATTGAGTGCTGAGTAAGCAGGTTCGTTCAAAGTCAAAATTTGTCAAAATTTAATCGTTATTTAATTAAAAAAGTCAAAAAATATACAAAAAATTAAAAAAATTCGATAGCACGGGGTGCGCGCTAGCTCCCGGAATACAAAACAACCCTAATATCAATTACCTATAGAACAAAAAACCTAAGTAAAATTCAAAAAACCTTAAAATATCAACAAAGTTTCAATGTTTTGTTAGGGTATAGGTCGATTTTATAAGTAAACGAACAAGTAGGTATGTGAATTTTTTGATTTCCAGGTGGCGGAGGAAGACAAACGAGGTGTCCAGAGATGCGTCTCGCCGAGTGCTACAGGATGACGTTTAGAACGGGATCAGTGTTGGTAGAAAAAATTAAAAAAATCTTCAAAAAACCGAAAAAATCCCTCTTTTTTGAAGGTTTTTCCACTATTTTCCGGGGAAAACGTCAATTATAAGCGACCAGGGATCAAGGGTAGGTAGTTGACACGACAAGGTACCTCTTACGAAACAAAAAATTCACCCTGGATTGAGTGCTGAGTAAGCAGGTTCGTTCAAAGTCAAAATTTGTCAAAATTTAATCGTTATTTAATTAAAAAAGTCAAAAAATATACAAAAAATTAAAAAAATTCGATAGCACGGGGTGCGCGCTAGCTCCCGGAATACAAAACAACCCTAATATCAATTACCTATAGAACAAAAAACCTAAGTAAAATTCAAAAAACCTTAAAATATCAACAAAGTTTCAATGTTTTGTTAGGGTATAGGTCGATTTTATAAGTAAACGAACAAGTAGGTATGTGAATTTTTTGATTTCCAGGTGGCGGAGGAAGACAAACGAGGTGTCCAGAGATGCGTCTCGCCGAGTGCTACAGGATGACGTTTAGAACGGGATCAGTGTTGGTAGAAAAAATTAAAAAAATCTTCAAAAAACCGAAAAAATCCCTCTTTTTTGAAGGTTTTTCCACTATTTTCCGGGGAAAACGTCAATTATAAGCGACCAGGGATCAAGGGTAGGTAGTTGACACGACAAGGTACCTCTTACGAAACAAAAAATTCACCCTGGATTGAGTGCTGAGTAAGCAGGTTCGTTCAAAGTCAAAATTTGTCAAAATTTAATCGTTATTTAATTAAAAAAGTCAAAAAATATACAAAAAATTAAAAAAATTCGATAGCACGGGGTGCGCGCTAGCTCCCGGAATACAAAACAACCCTAATATCAATTACCTATAGAACAAAAAACCTAAGTAAAATTCAAAAAACCTTAAAATATCAACAAAGTTTCAATGTTTTGTTAGGGTATAGGTCGATTTTATAAGTAAACGAACAAGTAGGTATGTGAATTTTTTGATTTCCAGGTGGCGGAGGAAGACAAACGAGGTGTCCAGAGATGCGTCTCGCCGAGTGCTACAGGATGACGTTTAGAACGGGATCAGTGTTGGTAGAAAAAATTAAAAAAATCTTCAAAAAACCGAAAAAATCCCTCTTTTTTGAAGGTTTTTCCACTATTTTCCGGGGAAAACGTCAATTATAAGCGACCAGGGATCAAGGGTAGGTAGTTGACACGACAAGGTACCTCTTACGAAACAAAAAATTCACCCTGGATTGAGTGCTGAGTAAGCAGGTTCGTTCAAAGTCAAAATTTGTCAAAATTTAATCGTTATTTAATTAAAAAAGTCAAAAAATATACAAAAAATTAAAAAAATTCGATAGCACGGGGTGCGCGCTAGCTCCCGGAATACAAAACAACCCTAATATCAATTACCTATAGAACAAAAAACCTAAGTAAAATTCAAAAAACCTTAAAATATCAACAAAGTTTCAATGTTTTGTTAGGGTATAGGTCGATTTTATAAGTAAACGAACAAGTAGGTATGTGAATTTTTTGATTTCCAGGTGGCGGAGGAAGACAAACGAGGTGTCCAGAGATGCGTCTCGCCGAGTGCTACAGGATGACGTTTAGAACGGGATCAGTGTTGGTAGAAAAAATTAAAAAAATCTTCAAAAAACCGAAAAAATCCCTCTTTTTTGAAGGTTTTTCCACTATTTTCCGGGGAAAACGTCAATTATAAGCGACCAGGGATCAAGGGTAGGTAGTTGACACGACAAGGTACCTCTTACGAAACAAAAAATTCACCCTGGATTGAGTGCTGAGTAAGCAGGTTCGTTCAAAGTCAAAATTTGTCAAAATTTAATCGTTATTTAATTAAAAAAGTCAAAAAATATACAAAAAATTAAAAAAATTCGATAGCACGGGGTGCGCGCTAGCTCCCGGAATACAAAACAACCCTAATATCAATTACCTATAGAACAAAAAACCTAAGTAAAATTCAAAAAACCTTAAAATATCAACAAAGTTTCAATGTTTTGTTAGGGTATAGGTCGATTTTATAAGTAAACGAACAAGTAGGTATGTGAATTTTTTGATTTCCAGGTGGCGGAGGAAGACAAACGAGGTGTCCAGAGATGCGTCTCGCCGAGTGCTACAGGATGACGTTTAGAACGGGATCAGTGTTGGTAGAAAAAATTAAAAAAATCTTTTAATTAGGTTAGGTTAGGTTAGGTTAGGTTAGGTTAGGTTAGGTTAGGTTAGGTTAGGTTAGGTTAGGTTAGGTTAGGTTAGGTTAGGTTAGGTTAGGTTAGGTTAGGTTAGGTTAGGTTAGGTTAGGTTAGGTTAGGTTAGGTTAGGTTAGGTTAGGTTAGGTTAGGTTAGGTTAGGTTAGGTTAGGTTAGGTTAGGTTAGGTTAGGTTAGGTTAGGTTAGGTTAGGTTAGGTTAGGTTAGGTTAGGTTAGGTTAGGTTAGGTTAGGTTAGGTTAGGTTAGGTTAGGTTAGGTTAGGTTAGGTTAGGTTAGGTTAGGTTAGGTTAGGTTAGGTTAGGTTAGGTTAGGTTAGGTTAGGTTAGGTTAGGTTAGGTTAGGTTAGGTTAGGTTAGGTTAGGTTAGGTTAGGTTAGGTTAGGTTAGGTTAGGTTAGGTTAGGTTAGGTTAGGTTAGGTTAGGTTAGGTTAGGTTAGGTTAGGTTAGGTTAGGTTAGGTTAGGTTAGGTTAGGTTAGGTTAGGTTAGGTTAGGTTAGGTTAGGTTAGGTTAGGTTAGGTTAGGTTAGGTTAGGTTAGGTTAGGTTAGGTTAGGTTAGGTTAGGTTAGGTTAGGTTAGGTTAGGTTAGGTTAGGTTAGGTTAGGTTAGGTTAGGTTAGGTTAGGTTAGGTTAGGTTAGGTTAGGTTAGGTTAGGTTAGGTTAGGTTAGGTTAGGTTAGGTTAGGTTAGGTTAGGTTAGGTTAGGTTAGGTTAGGTTAGGTTAGGTTAGGTTAGGTTAGG